>CM062830.1:16428464-16432737 GCA_031772345.1 Himalopsyche anomala
CCCCCCCCCCCCCCCCCCCCCCCACCCCCCCCCCCCCCCCCCCCCCCCCCCCCCCCCCCCCCCCCCCCACCCCCCCCCCCCCCCCCCCCCCCCCCCCCCCCCCCCCCCCCCCCCCCCACCCCCCCCCCCCCCCCCCCCCCCCCCCCCCCCCCCCCCCCCCCCCCCCACCCCCCCCCCCCCCCCCCCCCCCCCCCCCCCCCCCCCCCCCCCCCCCCCCCCCACCCCCCCCCCCCCCCCCCCCCCCCCCCCCCCCCCCCCCCCCCCCCCCCCCCCCCCCCCCCCCCCCCCCCCCCCCCCCCCCCCCCCCCCCCCCCCCCCCCCCCCCCCCCCCCCCCCCCCCCCCCCCCCCCCCCCCCCCCCCCCCCCCCCCCCCCCCCCCCCCCCCCCCCCCCCCACCCCCCCCCCCCCCCCCCCCCCCCCCCCCCCCCCCCCCCCCCCCCCCCCCCCCCACCCCCCCCCCCCCCCCCCCCCCCCCCCCCCCCCCCCCCCCCCCCCCCCCCCCCCCCCCCCCCCCCCCACCCCCCCCCCCCCCCCCCCCACCCCCCCCCCCCCCCCCCCCCCCCCCCCCCCCCCCCCCCCCCCCCCCCCCCCCACCCCCCCCCCCCCCCCCCCCCCCCCCCCCCCCCCCCCCCCCCCCCCCCACCCCCCCCCCCCCCCCCCCCCACCCCCCCCCCCCCCCCCCCCCCCCCCCCCCCCACCCCCCCCCCCCCCCCCCCCCCCCCCCCCCCCCCCCCCCCCCCCCCCCCCCCCCCCCCCCCCCCCCCCACCCCCCCCCCCCCCCCCCCCCCCCCCCCCCCCCCCCCCCCCCCCCCCCCCCCCCCCCCCCCCCCCCCCCCCCCCCCCCCCCCCCCCCCCCCCCCCCCCCCCCCCCCCCCCCCCCCCCCCCCCCCCCCCCCCCCCCCCCCCCCCCCCCCCCCCCCCCCCCCCCCCCCCCCCCCCCCCCCCCCCCCCCCCCCCCCCCCCCCCCCCCCCCCCCCCCCACCCCCCCCCCCCCCCCCCCCCCCCCCCCCCCCCCCCCCCCCCCCCCCCCCCCCCCCCCCCCCCCCCCCCACCCCCCCCCCCCCCCCCCCCCCCCCCCCCCCCCCCCCCCCCCCCCCCCCCCCCCCCCCCCCCCCCCCCCCCCCCCCCCCCCCCCCCCCCCCCCCCCCCCCCCCCCCCCCCCCCCCCCCCCCCCCCACCCCCCCCCCCCCCCCCCCCCCCCCCCCCCCCCCCCCCCCCCCCCCCCCCCCCCCCCCCCCCCCCCCCCCCCCCCCCCCCCCCCCCCCCCCCCCCCCCCCCCCCCCCCCCCCCCCCCCCCCCCCCCCCCCCCCCCCCCCCCCCCCCCCCCCCCCCCCCCACCCCCCCCCCCCCCCCCCCCCCCCCCCCCCCCCCCCCCCCCCCCCCCCCCCCCCCCCCCCCCCCCCACCCCCCCCCCCCCCCCCCCCCCCCCCCCCCCCCCCCCCCCCCCCCCCCCCCCCCCCCCCCCCCCCCCCCCCCCCCCCCCCCCCCCCCCCCCCCCCCCCCCCCCCCCCCCCCCCACCCCCCCCCCCCCCCCCCCCCCCCCCCCCCCCCCCCCCCCCCCCCCCCCCCCCCCCCCCCCCCCCCCCCCCCCCCCCCCCCCCCCACCCCCCCCCCCCCCCCCCCCCCCCCCCCCCCCCCCCCCCCCCCCCCCCCCCCCCCCCCCCCCCCCCCCCCCCCCCCCCCCCCCCCCCCCCCCCCCCCCCCCCCCCCCACCCCCCCCCCCCCCCCCCCCCCCCCCCCCCCCCCCCCCACCCCCCCCCCCCCCCCCCCCCCCCCCCCCCCCCCCCCCCCCCCCCCCCCCCCCCCCCCCCCCCCCCCCCCCCCCCCCACCCCCCCCCCCCCCCCCCCCCCCCCCCCCCCCCCCCCCCCCCCCCCCCCCCCCCCCCCCCCCCCCCCCCCCACCCCCCCCCCCCCCCCCCCCCCCCCCCCCCCCCCCCCCCCCCCCCCCCCCCCCCCCCCCCCCCCCCCCCCCCCCCCCACCCCCCCCCCCCACCCCCCCCCCCCCCCCCCCCCCCCCCCCCCCCCCCCCCCCCCCCCCCCCCCCCCCCCCCCCCCCCCCCCCCCCCCCCCCCCCACCCCCCCCCCCCCCCCCCCCCCCCCCCCCCCCCCCCCCCCCCCCCCCCCCCCCCCCCCCCCCCCCCCCCCCCCCCCCCCCCCCCCCCCCCCCCCCCCCCCCCCCCCCCCCCCCCCCCCCCCCCCCCCCCCCCCCCCCCCCCCCACCCCCCCCCCCCCCCCCCCCCCCCCCCCCCCCCCCCCCCCCCACCCCCCCCCCCCCCCCCCCCCCCCCCCCCCCCCCCCCCCCCCCCCCCCCCCCCCCACCCCCCCCCCCCCCCCCCCCCCCCCCCCCCCCCCCCCCCCACCCCCCCCCCCCCCCCCCCCCCCCCCCCCCCCCCCCCACCCCCCCCCCCCCCCCCCCCCCCCCCCCCCCCCCCCCCCCCCCCCCCACCCCCCCCCCCCCCCCCCCCCCCCCCCCCCCCCCACCCCCCCCCCCCCCCCCCACCCCCCCCCCCCCCCCCCCCCCCCCCCCCCCCCCCCCCCCCCCACCCCCCCCCCCCCCCCCCCACCCCCCCCCCCCCCCCCCCCCCCCCCCCCCCCCCCCCCCCCCACCCCCCCCCCCCCCCCCCCCCCCCCCCCCCCCCCCCCCCCCCCCCCCCCCCCCCCCCCCCCCACCCCCCCCCCCCCCCCCCCCCCCCCCCCCCCCCCCCCCCCCCCCCCCCCCCCCCCCCCCCCCCCCCCCCCCCCCCCCCCCCCCCCCCACCCCCCCCCCCCCCCCCCCCCCACCCCCCCCCCCCCCCCCACCCCCCCCCCCCCCCCCCCCCCCCCCCCCCCCCCCCCCCCACCCCCCCCCCCCCCCCCCCCCCCCCCCCCCCACCCCCCCCCCCCCCCCCCCCCCCCCCCCCCCCCCCCCCCCCCCCCCACCCCCCCCCCCCCCCCCCCCCCCCCCCCCCCCCCCCCCCCACCCCCCCCCCCCCCCCCCCCCCCCCCCCCCCCCCCCCCCCCCCCCCCCCCACCCCCCCCCCCCCCCCCCCCCCCCCCCCCCCCCCCCCCCCCCCCCCCCCCCCCACCCCCCCCCCCCCCCCCCCCCCCCCCCCCCCCCCCCCCCCCCCCCCCCCCCCCCCCCCCCCCCCCCCCCCCCCACCCCCCCCCCCCCCCCCCCCCCCCCCCCCCCCCCCCCCCCCCCCCCCCCCCACCCCCCCCCCCCCCCCCCCCCCCCCCCCCCCCACCCCCCCCCCCCCCCCCCCCCCCCCCCCCCCCCCCCCCCCCCCCCCCCCCCCCACCCCCCCCACCCCCCCCCCCCCCCCCCCCCCCCCCCCCCCCCCCCCCCCCCCCCCCCCCCCCCCCCCCCCCCCCCCCCCCCCCACCCCCCCCCCCCCCCCCCCCCCCCCCCCCCACCCCCCCCCCCCCCCCCCCCCCCCCCCCCCCCCCCCCCCCCCCCCCCCCCCCCCCCCCCCCCCCCCCCCCCCCCCCCCCCCCCCCCCCCCCCCCCCCCCCCCCCCCCCCCCCCCCCCCCCCCCCCCCCCCCCCCCCCCCCCCCCCCCCCCCCCCCCCCCCCCCCCCCCCCCCCCCCCCCCCCCCCCCCCCCCCCCCCCCCCCCCCCCCCCCCCCCCCCCCCCACCCCCCCCCCCCCCCCCCCCCCCCCCCCCCCCCCCCCCCCCCCCCACCCCCCCCCCCCCCCCCCCCCCCCCCCCCCCCCCCCCCCCCCCCCCCCCCCCACCCCCCCCCCCCCCCCCCCCCCCCCCCCCCCCCCCCCACCCCCCCCCCCCCCCCCCCCCCCCCACCCCCCCCCCCCCCCCCCCCCCCCCACCCCCCCCCCCCCCCCCCCCCCCCCCCCCCCCCCCCCCCCCCCCCCCCCCCCCCCCCCACCCCCCCCCGCCCCCCCCCCCCCCCCCCCCCCCCCCCCCCCCCCCCCCCCCCCCCCCCCCCCCCCCCCCCCCCCCCCCCCCCCCCCCCCCCCCCGCCCCCCACCCCCCCCCCCCCCCCCCCCCCCCCCCCCCCCCCCCCCCCCCCCCCCCCCCCCCACCCCCCCCCCCCCCCCCCCCCCCCCCCCCCCCCCCCCCCCACCCCCCCCCCCCCCCCCCCCCCCCCCCCCCCCCCCCCCCCCCCCCCCCCACCCCCCCCCCCCACCCCCCCCCCCCCCCCCCCCCCCCCCCCCCCACCCCCCCCCCCCCCCCCCCCCCCCCCCCCCCCCCCCCCCCCCCACCCCCCCCCCCCCCCCCCCCCCCCCCCCCCCCCCCCCCCCCCCCCCCCCCCCACCCCCCCCCCCCCCACCCCC
>CM062830.1:16432837-16451175 GCA_031772345.1 Himalopsyche anomala
TCCGAAATGCAGAAACGTCGGGTAATAAAACGATAAAATGAGACGTTAATTGTTTTTAGCGATGCAGTGTTTCGAATGGCCACAGACGAAGAACAGCGTTCACCACTTCAACCGCCTAAATAAAAACACTCCTAATAAGTAAACTGCCGTAATTTGAATTTTGGCTACTTTGAGTTATGAATGAAGCTTAAACAATTTCATCTTTTCCATCGTCGGAGAAAACTGCGGTTTTATTTGAAATACATTTCACGAGACACCCAAAACTTCAGTATAATTTTAAATACAATGACTAAAAATTGCAAAATAGCACTAACTACAATACCCGGAATAAGTGTTCCATTGATCGTTTCATATTGTCATGATTATTATTTCCAATTGGAAACAGACAGCAATGACAACGAAAATTATATTAAATACGAATTATAGCTTTAGCTTCGAAGAAATCATTGGAAAAATACATATTCTTGTTACTAAATTCACTTAAAATGCACGCAATTGAGTCCGTTTCAGTTGAAATCGATATTGATATACATAATTAAACATTATATTAAAGATTTCTGTTTTATGATTTTATTTAAATACAAATTTAAGTCAAATGTGAAACTGAAGACGAGGTATATAACTAGCTAACTTCTCGATTTTATTTGATTTTCCATTGTGATAAAGCATATGTACTTGCTTAAATGCATGGCTCGAAGGAATCTTTTGTTCCTTGAAAAATTAATAAACTTTACATACGGCAGTTTACCTAAATATTATTAAATTATCAATGTCAGCACACTTTAACAGCGTAATAAATTTGCTATTTTATATTCTTTTGTTTTGACGCCATTTATATGACGCCATTTATATGAAGTATTGTTTTTACCTTTCAGGGGTGTACTTAAATAAAATTGGTTATATTAAATATTATGTGTCGAGTCAAATTTGTTTTAATATTTTTTATAGACAAAAAATCGATTTATTTTGAGATTATTTATCTAGCTTGTAGTGTAAGTGCACTGTATTTATTTTTGCAAAGTAGCACATAAGACATGATTATTGGTTTATATTACGTATGAGTATAATAAATACCCTAAAAAATAATGAATCACTCTTTTTTTCTTGTTCTAAACTTAATCAGAACAGGTTTCAAGATTTCGCCGCGAGCATTTTCAACTGAAAAAAACATATGCCAGTCAAAAATACTCGTTATGACCTGAACCTGATAAAAATAAATTAATTGTGAAATAAGCACAAAATAGTGTTCTATAATTTTTTAATATTATGCATTTATTTTTCGGTTTACATATGAAAAGGTCATTAAAATTATATTGCACCTGCGCCCCTCAATTGCTTCATTCGCCACTGGATACTGGATACACGCTTACAAAATGGCTTTTGCATTATACTATATTGTTGTTTCGCAAAAAAAAAATGAAATATAATGACTCGGCTCAATAGTTTCGCAGTGTCGATTTTTTGCAATATGGAATAATAGTATAAACACGCCAAACCGAACTGCCAAGATTGGCGACTGATTCCCGTACACTTTTTATCGGTATTACACATAGTTGCATACAAAATGTGACCCGTGCATAAAAATATTTACTCCATTTCAAACCCGTCGTCGTGCTGTCTGCTTGTGTCTGTGGAATTTTGTTTGCTGAATACGTAGTTTAGTTTCAACCGGTTATTCATTTAGTTTCATTATGGACGACGAGCTCCTCCTTATTTCAACGGCTGTTTGTTTGTATGTTAAAAATAAGCGGCCCAAAAAACAATGGGTGAAAAAATGGTTACGTGATCGAAAATTTCTCTCGCATGTTAATCTCATGAATGAGTTAACCCTTGAGCCATCCGATTGGAGAAATTATATTAGGATGGACGAAGAAACCTATTTCAAACTTCTTCAAATGGTGACACCCCTAATACAAAAACAAGACACAAACATGCGGAAAAGCATCAGTGCCCACGAGAGACTAGCTGCAACCCTTCGCTTTCTCGCGTCAGGGATGACCTATGAAGAACTGAAATACATCACTGCAATATCTCCCCAGTGTCTGGGTGTCATCATTCCTGAAACCTGCTTGGCAATAATGAAATGTCTCTTAAACAATTATATGAAGGTAAGCTATTTTGCTTTTAATGTTAACAACTAGTTTTCTAACGGATTCAATATACAGCCATATATAAATCCAGATAAAGAAAAAACACAATATCAATCAATTTTCAGCATATAAAAAGATGGAAAGGATAAAATAAAAAGGTTTAAAAAAACGACACGATGTAATTAACTCAATTTAATGATCACTCTGAATACAATCAGTTTACTCTTGCTCTTGAACACGATTCAAAGAATTCATGTATGAATTAAATAAAGGGTTTTGGATGCCAGTAGGATTCGGGTAGGTCATTTGGGAGTACGAATCATTTGTAACAATCTTTGACGATAAATTGAGGGTATTGATTTCGGCATAAAACATGACATCGCTTATAAGCTTTTGGCATATGACTACCATTCTTGGAGGCAGAGAGCGCATTTTTTCGGCAACGTACTCCCCAAATATACCATGCTGTTTTGGTGGTGTTTCAGTTGTTTGCAGAGGTTGATCAATTCGTTTTGCTATTTTGTCCAAAACTTGGTCCGCTTTCGATATGGGCCTTTTAAAACTTCCCGAGGCCGGGCTAGGAGTTGATTGATTAAACGACGAAGCCTGGGTGACGTTCAAAGATTCTTCACGGTTATCCTGCAAATGAATACATACTTTTTCTTCAATTGGAACAACGTTTCATTAAATTTCAATGAAAAGTTCTTTTTATTAATTTTAATTCCCTATTTTAAGCTAACATAACATTTTTGTTTCAGATGCCTAATACTCAAGAGGAGTGGATAAAAATAGCGAAAGACTTTGAGGATAAATGGAATTTTCCCAATTGTTTAGGAGCAGTGGATGGGAAGCATATCAGAATAATGGCACCACCGAGAAGTGGATCTTTTTTCTGGAATTATAAAAAATTTCACAGTATGGTATTGATGGCTTGTGCTAATGCTAACTATGAGTTTATTTGGTGTGATTTTGGAACAAACGGCCGGGTTTCAGATGGTGGGGTTCTCAAAAACACTGCATTCTATGAAACATTAATCAAAAGTGAACTGGGTATTCCACGACCACAACGAACTACGACTTCGACGACTCCCTTGCCATTTGTGTTCGTGGGAGACGAAGCTTTTAGTCTCCGAGAAGATTTCATGAAACCATTCAATCAAAAAATGTTGAACCCAGAAAGACAAATTTTTAATTACAGACTGTCACGAGCTAGAAGAATTATCGAAAATGTTTTTGGAATATTAGCTAATCGGTTTCGAATTTTTCACACCGCTATAAACCTGGATTTACATCGGATTGAGATCATGGTTCTAACTTGCTGTGTACTACATAATTTTCTTCGCAAAACCTGCTCTCGTTATTTATTGGAAGAGGACACGGTAGGATCAAATTTAAGACCCTCGTTGGTTCCGTTGGAGAATATTCCTCGTAACTTCAATGCACAAGCAAAATTGGTGAGGGAAATGTATGTTGATTTTTTCAATGGGGAAGGGGCGGTTGACTGGCAAAATGATAAAGTCAATAATTAATTTAAATTAAACGTTAACATTTTTACATTATCACTAACAAACAATCGAGTTGTGATTCAATATTATTTTTTAAAATGTTTCTGCACTGTTTTGTAAAATAAAATGTTTAAGACCTTTGTATTGTAAGTTCTTATTATGAAATAATACCTCCTCATCCCCAAAAGGCATGTTATCCATTACGGACCATGCTGTATGCGATCGTCGAGGCATTTCCTGGTCCTCCAAAAACATAAGTTGCTCGTAGTACCAAAGTCTTGGTACATACATCTGATCTGATCCCGCACCAGATCGATCAGATGCTCTTACCTACAAAAAAAACAAAAGAAAAGAAAAAAATGCATTAAAAAAATTTCGAGCTATTTTCATTTGTAAAATGCATTAAATAATTGATGTTAAGATTTTAAATACATAAACCACTGAAAGCACTTGAAATATCAGACAAAGAGCAGGAGAGAAAAATAATGAAGATTTTAATAAATAAATCCTTTCAATTCGGAATACTTCGTGTTTTCAAACTATTATTTTGACATGAAGTATGTATTAAAATATTGGACATTTTTTTATATTGCATAAATACCTACCAGTATACGGAATTGTATTGCCAGGAGTTTTTGAAAGCTAATAGAAATCAATGCTTATGGTGTAGACTGCATTCTGTAAAAACGCTATTTTTGGCGACAATAATTTATTACCATTGGTGTATGAACTAAGTTAAAAAAATATGTAGTTATATTTCTAAAATCAAAATGATAATTACGAAGTTGTAATAAATAGTAAATAGAAATGACAATATTTTTTGTTGAAATATAGCTTGGATTAAAAATGTATTTCTTTTATGATTACTTATCAAACTGATATCATATGATTACTAATCATTATTTTTTAAAATTATGTCCGTTCCCAATGTAGGGCATATGGACTCCTAATTTAGTTTATCTCAAGCAAATATTTTCTTCGAGAACTGTTTGTTATTCAGTTGCTCAACCACTTTCTTTCCAAATATAGTAAGGATAGAAAGATAGGCCTAGGGCAAGATTAGTGGATAGCTAATCGCTTTCGATACGCCGCGATATTTTTTGGAATAGTATAAATGGTAGGGGGAATACGTTCATGCTTTCGAACAGAAATCCATAAGCTGATTGAAAGATCAATCAATAACCCGTGACATCCATATTCTAAGCCAACGATGTTGACTACTCGACCACGTAGATTATTATCACGATCATTATTGGTGTATAATAGATTTGAACAATAATTTATTGAGTTTCATTTACACTTTGTGCAAAAAGCTCTCGTTCATCATAAGTATTGGTTTAAATTAACGGAAAGCACTACAACTTTCCAAAAGAATCATTTTTACCGGTTGGAAAGATTGACAGCTGATTATTTTAAGAAACTTTGCTATTATTTTATTTCTTGTTGATCGCCATTACACAATGATGTTGGTGTGATTTTATCAATATTATTATTATATAAAGAACTTGATTACACTTGTACACTAACGATGATAAACTTATGTGTATAATCATAAAAAATGTGATTAGAAAATAATTCAACAGCAAGCGATTTAATTCAACGGAGTCATTTACTTACTTTGATCACCTCTTTTCGGAAAGCGCCACGCATAGAGTTAAGTTTTTTCAAAACCATGACTCTTGTGGCCTCAGGATCTTTTTGTTTGAATAACTGCACCAGTTGATCCAAGGCACTATTCCTCCTATTTTTATCACGGTAGTGAGGGTCAACTGATCTCCATAAACAAGGAAGATCTCGATATAGCTCAATTACCTGGGTCACAAATTCTCGACCACCAGCCATTATTAACAGATATCTGACACTGGAAAAACAATGTATTATCCCTGAAGGCTGTTGGTGATACACTGGTCCAGTAATCGAGAAGTTTCGGTATTCACAGTTAAAACAATTAGAAAAAAACAAAAAGATTTCCACTGGGGAACAATAATGCGCGTTAGGTAGGGTTGTCAGATTTCTTGCAAGTAAAACCGGGAAATTTGTCCAATTTGCCAATTAACGTTACTCGTTTTTTTTTAGCTCTTCCTAGACTTTCGAATCCAATATCACAAGATTTACCGACTTCCCCAAATAATCAGCGTGTCTCGTAAACTGGGACATTTGGGCCAGTGTCCCGAAAGGTCTGTTCGGGACACCGGGACAGGAGACTTAAAACTGGTGACAGTCCCAATTAATCGGGACGTCTGACAACCCTAGCGTTAGGTGACGTCTGTTCGTTATACCTTCTGTTGTTTTAATAAGAAATATTATTTGTATATACCTACTAACTTCACATTATTTTAATAAAGATTGTGACCGGCTTCGTTACACAATATAAAATTAGAACGAAGAAAAAAATAAGTAGGTACATATATTTTTAACCCTTTGACGAGTATGGCAAAATATGATAAATATTTTGGTTTCTGATGCTTATTGCCATTCTCTTGGTTTTAATTGAATTGTCATTGTTTTTTCACATATGGGTAAAAAAAAATTATCTGTGATTTTTGACGATCGCGTTATTTTTATTATTTGTTGCAAATGAACAAAACAATTTTGTAAAAAGGTTAATACATATTTGTTCTCCTAATCCTAATTTAGTAAAAATAAACTCACTACTCAAAGGGTTTAAATCAAAACGATAAAGCGATATCTGCCGATTATAAAGCAATATTAATAATTTCTTAATTTGATAAGTAATATTGAAAATATTATATATATTTATGAGGAATTTGTACATGCGTAATCTATGAATACATGTATAATCGCATATTTTTTTAAGAGAACTCACAGAGTCAATGTTATCATACAGAGTTTTTACTAAGACAGAACAACCGGTAAGCTAATCGTTCTCACTGCACGTTGGTTTATAGATCGGATAGGGGGATGGAATTTTAGATACCGTAAATATTTATGTATGAATAATATTACTCTTATGTACTAATTTCACATTATTTTAATAACGATTGTAACTGGCTTCGTTCATTACAGACATTATAAACTGATGAAAATATAAATCAATACTGTAACACAATATAAACTTAAGTATTATTTTAAGATTAACTAACTGTTGAACCTTCAAATCATTGAGGGATTGTATCTATTTGCATAATATATACGTCCAATTCTGATGGAATAGTTTTTCTATGACTTGATTATAGAGTACTAGAATTGCATAATTAATATTTTTTTATAATGTACTTGCAATTCAAACTACTTATTATTGGATTTTAATTAAAAAATATATACATACATATGATATACCTACACTCCGACTTGAACTTCCAACCTGTTGGATATTCTTTCATTCCGCAAATGTTTGCAAGTTGTTTTGTTTTATTTATAAATTTAAACATTTTTACTCGTATGTAATGGGTCATAAAGTATGAATGGAGATGTATACTTCTCTTAAGTGACGTTTTGAACGTTTGAATATCGGGCGTCACGTAGTTAGCAAACATAATTCACTCGATTTTGACTTTAATGAGCTTGATTTATAGCATGAGCTGAACTTTTAATGAGAAAATAAGATTTTTCGCGCTCGTGAGTGGCCGGCCTTAGAGTCCACTGTCCACTGGAGAGACCATACAAAATTTATCCCAGAACGTGCTCAACTCGGCAAAAAGAAGTCCGATAAGAAATATAAATCGGGGTTCTACTGTACTAGTTGTGTTTAAATCTATAACTGAATATGTGTTTGCTAAAACAACTACCTACAAGAAAACAACGTACTTTCTAAAAAAAAGTTTTTGACCAATGATTTCATGCGATTTTTTTTTCTTTGGAAAGATTGAAAATCAAAAAGCTTTTTTTATTCGAATAGAAAATATTATTTTTGCATGTTTATATTCGTAATCATTCAAGTTAAATATATTTAGCAAGGTGCTGTATTTTATAAAAAAAACTAACTAGATACATACTTCGTATTTCAAAATACATACAGAGCCAGAGAGGGAACGAGTATTTTCCAATAAAAAAATATTCTAAAAAATGATATTCAAAACATACAATGTATTGTTCAATATGATTTTGTCTTAAATTATAAAACAATTCAAATAGTTGGAAACTCTAGTTGTCACAAACCAATAAGCACCGCACGTACCTCATTTTACTGCATATTTTAAAACCGGCTCACGTTTGTCTTTGTTCTATAAGGCCATTGTTTATAAAACAAAACAACTTAAACTGCAAGCCAATAAATAGTACACAATATTCATAACAGCGCGGAATCCATCATGAATGACACGTTAAAAAACAGAGGTCGTTAATCATCTCTCATTGCCAAATAAATACTCCTATTCATTCATTATAATTATCAAATCAATCAAACGGATATTGTAGATTATATACAGATAGTATTTTTATTATATATTATCTACATAATATCTATGTGTAAGTTGTTTTATTTTGAAAAACTTAGGTACAGTAAAACCCCGATTTACATTAAAGTCGGGACAGTGTAATTCGGGGTTGTGTAATTGGGGATGTGAATCTCATACAAAATTTGGGATTTGGTTTTTTTTTCGAAAAAAATGCAAAACTAAGATTTCCCTTAGTTTTGCAAAAAAAAAATAATACTGAAATATTTAGTTACCATGTGATAAAATGCAAAGGGCGCCAAAATCCCACACAGACACTAGACAGTCTGCCGCTAAACGTGTAAAGCCTGGCACGTGTTGAATACACAGACGCTTACCAACATTTGAGTGTATGCGCGGCACAGACGACCGTCTCGTAGTAACGACAATGGAATTCGTCCGTGCAATTGGGGGATTTGCGGTGAATATTTCAAGACAGCGCGTAATTGGAGGTAGTGTAATTGGGGGTTCCACTGTATATTTTTTATTTGCATTTAATTCAAAAGTTAATGCAATCTTTATCCTAGATAATTTTAGGTTATTTTTTTAAAATCCGATTAAAATATTTATATTATTTGGCTGCAAAATTTAATCCAAATTTTCATTGCTAAACCTATTACTATGAACCAATTTATTATATGATAGTTCAATAACAAAAAAAGCTTGCTCAGATTTAATAATTTCACTGATTTGCTTGAATATAATATGTACTTTAATTTAAAAAAAAACATTCGAGGGCCGCAAAAAAAACAAAACGGGCCGAAGAGGCTCGAGGACCGCGAGTAAACTTTCCGTGATCGGTAAAAAAAATCAAAACATTTGTTACTTACATTTATTATTATAAATGGGGTTGAATTTGCCGAGGCTGGTAGAAAATTCAAAAATAATAGACACAGATGAAGCATCATTTCTTGGAAGATTGTGTTGTGTGTTAAGTACGAGAAAGGTGGAGATAAATAAAATATATTCACAGGGGGCCGATGTCTGGTTCGTTCTTCGTTCATAATGAGTTTGTAGCTGTCTCATAAAACGTATGTTTTATTACAATCAAAAACATTGTTTTATCAACAGTGACTCCAGGTTTAGAATTCCTGAAAAAGCAGTTTCTTTTTTTTATAGCTTAATGTTTTGTATGCCAATTAGTATGTGAGATTTCAATTATTCTTATTTATTGAAAAGTTTTCGGTGTTCTTTTCTCACATGAAATTGTTTTGTTTGTTATTTTAATGCATTTCACACCTTTGAATTGAGTTACGGAATGTTTCTTTCTAATATGCCGAATTCTAAAAACATTTCCGCGGTGTTTCTTTTCATTGTAACAATGTCGCCTTATCTATTTATACGGCACAGTGATAAACAACCTTCGCAATATGCAATAAAATATAACGTGTTTTTTTTTACCACGAAACAAAATAATGTCAACGTCGTTGGCTTCTGTGACGGTGTTCGCGCCCTAGTGTGATGTTTAAAAATATAAGGGCTGTGGAGTCGGGGGGTCGAGTTCGTAGAGTCGGACTATTTTAACTAATAACTTCGAGTTCTTTTTTAAAATGTGTATTCAAATTGCTAGTGTCAAAAATGACACCACTGCATGCTTCTAAGCTTTTAAAAAAAAATAAGTCGTGTTTTATGCTAAGGTCAGAGTTGTCTTATTTCTTTATGACTCAACAGAATTGGAAAATTTCCTCTCCTTTCCTTACCTAACAAAATGAAGATATTTTGCCCATTTTCATAAGCCCAGTTTTTTTAGCAAATTGTTCGAAATTTGAAAACAGGTTTTTCAGCATGGGAACCCGGTTTCAAATATTAATTATTTTTAATATTCAACAAAAACGTTAAAAATTTTACTAGAAAAATCCTTGGTGACGAATAAAACGAAAAGAAATATGCAGTTTAATAAGGTCAGTATACATAAAGGGTGAGTGTAGCGGTCTACAACGACACCTAAGATTAAGACAAATTATTAAGTGGCTCATTTACAAACATTCGAGGTTAATAAATTAATAAAATCTAGCTTAATAGATTTTTCAAAATGACTCATTTGAGTTAAGCATTCCTTATTATATTCCATAAAAAAATATATTTGAAAAATATCAGCTTAAGCCAGCGATTTCCAACCTGGGGTGCGCGCCTCCTCGGCGAGGCGTGGGCTATTGTAAAGGGAGGCGCGAACAGTTCAAAAATATGTATTTACCCTTTAAAACGTCTCTTTATTACTATATGAAATAAAGGATGGGGAGGCGCGACGATACTTTTTTCTTCAAAGGGAGGCGCAGTAACATAAAGGTTGGAAGCCACTGGCTCTAGCAGTGATCTCCTGTTGGTTTCCAATAAAAAATCTAATCGAAGCCAAAACGCACTATTTATTTTTGATATTTTCATTAAACGTTAACAAAATCAAATACATTGATATTAACATTAACTTTTTTTAACAAATCTCTACAAATAAACGAAGTTTTGAAAAATATTCAACACTTTTTTCGCTATTGGAATATGGGTTTTTTTTATCTAACTTCGAAAAGTGGGGTAATCCGATTTTTATGAAATATTGAAATTCGAAAACCGGGTTTTTTAAAAGTCAGATTTTTTATGTCATCCTTAGTACCGTCTCTATAAAAGATTACCGGTTTCTGTTCTACCACTTTTTACTTTAGGCCTACGATATATCATGTTAATTATAATATTCAAGATCTCATTCGAGAGCCATAATAGAAACTGACTTAAACTCGACTCATAATCATGGAAAGAGGATTCCTTTCATACAGCCGATTCAAATGAACTCGTTGTGCAATTTTTGAACCATGCAAATTATGAAATTATGTTAACCTTTTCGAACGTAGCGAACTTTTCGTGGCGAACGTTCATAAGACATTAATTATGAAATTGAATTGGCTATTTGACTTCAGTTAAAACATCGAGTGATATTAAATCAAAATTTTAATGCATAAATCACAGCGCATACAAATCTATATCACAGAAACTATATACATTTTAAATATGAGAACTTGCCTAATTCCAGAGAACAAAATGCGCATCATGTTATTCCATCAAAAATTATGTTATGTTACAAAAAATCAGTCACAATAAAAAAGTTAACCGTTTATCAAAATAGTAATCAAATGTCATGTTATAAAAATGCAATAGTGTTGAATATGATTTACTTGTGAAGTTTTTTGGACCAGAATGATTGCTCGTTTATGATTTTTAAAAAAATACACCAATGCGAAAACACGACTTGGAGGACTATAGGTATGAATAATTAAAATTACCCGTGACATTGTTTTCTTTCTAATAATATGTCATTGTCGCCTGCTGTGGCCCAGTTGGTTAGAGCTTACTCTACCGATCACGCAGGTCTGGGCTAGATTCCCGGTAAGATCACAGTGAATTTGATAATTATTAAATTCAAAGTTGTGATCGAAAACTGGGTGTTTGTGATGTCAATTCACACCATTTCCTCTCCTCGCATCTTTCTGATCCTTTAACAACTGGGTTTAGCAATAGCGATTAGTCAGCCACTAGTCCTGTTCAAGCCTTATCCTTCTTTCCCTACTACTTAATTTGAAAAAAAGAGGTTGAGCGACTGGGTAACAAACAGTTCTCGTAGAAAAATTTGTGTTAGGATACTTCCATTAGGAGGCCATATGCTCCACATTGGGCGCGGACACGGATAAAAAAATATTGTTATCATAAGAATGATTTTTTTCAATTAAACGGTACGCTTACTTTCCCTAAACTATCCAATAATTTAACTATTCCATATCGACTGTGGAAAGGAAAAAGGACGTAACCCACAGTTTTTTCGAAACCGGTTTTTTTCCGATAATAATAATAATCACAACGTATCCAACTTGATACACGTTCTATCAAAAAGATGTACTCTACAAATGCCGAATTAGTATCTAAATTTAGATTTTAATTTTGAAAAAAGATGAGCTTGTGAAAATTGAAACCAAGATAAAAGTATGAAAAAAAAGTTTTTCCTAGACAGTTTCTTTAATCAATATTAGATTATGTCAATTAAACACCAGTTTAGAAGTCTCCGTGCACTTTAAGCTTGTGGATGTTTCGGAATTCGCATAAGGCCCAAAATCATCAAAACACGTTTTTGTGCCTCCTGTAAAATTTGCAATGTGTGGGTTACGTTCTTTTTCCTTTCCACAGTCGATATGTTTAAAAGAATGTTTAAAAAATTAATAACTCATCACAGCTTAAAAAATATTTAAAAAAAAAAATACAATATCAAGAGTGTGTCCAACGATGAGACAAACCTATGCAATGTATTTTTCGATCAATTTGATGAAAATCTACCAATTAATTGCCATTTTGAATCAGCGTTATTGCTTTGTCGTAAGGTCGACATATCTTAACAAATAAATGTATCAATAAACGAAAATGTAGCATTAAAAATATATAAATATTTAGATTAGGGCTTCCAATTAACCGGAGATATAAACTAACCGGTTTTCGGTTTTTTTTTTCAAAATAAACCGGTTAACCGGTTTAAACCGAAATCTATTAGGTACATACATATATATCAGTCATTTCTGAAAAATGCAAAAATCATACAAACTATTTTTGCTTCTTTTATAGGTAAAAATAAAAATAACAATGGTTAATAATAAAATTCGGCAAAAATTATAATATTTATATTTATTTTAAAAATATTTACACAAAAAAATGTATAAAAAATAAAATGCAATTGACGAAACGCAAATAAAATGCTTTGAATAATAATTGAACCAATGCATAATGTTTCTTCGTGCAATATTTACAAAATTTATATACAAAACAAGGCGACTCAATACTTATAATTATTAATAAAAAAATTGAATAACATCATTGAAAAAATCATTTTATGTATGTTTTCCTTAATGACCGACCGTAATGAGTACTCAAACTGTTAAAAAATAATTAAATCCATTATGACTACTTTTATAATAACCAAACAAACAAAAATAATGAAATTTGAAAATCTTATAAAAATTACATTTTATTTTCAAATTCGTCAATCTGTACTTGCACACAAATAATCATTGATAGATAAAATGCAATGGACAAAAATATTGAAACACAAACAATATACAAATGTTTATAATTGTATTATTTATGTACGAATGAATGATGATATGATTCACATTTACAAACCTAATTGAAATACTAAACTCGGTAATTTAAAACATTAACATATCTTTTTTTTAGCAACATAACTATAATATAAAAAACTTTTTGTGCATTTTTGGTCTATTTTTATTATTTAAAAAGTAATATTTTAAAAAAATTAGTGCATCTAATGTTTCATTATTCATGGAACTTCTTATTTTTGTAAAAAAAATTGTTTGATACTGAAAATACTCGTTCACTAGCGGTTGATGTTAGCCGGATAGATAACAATGATTGATATAATTTTTCTAAATTTAAAGTACGTTATTCCGTTGATGATGTTGATACAAAAAAGACAATTTAATGAATAATAACAAAAAAAAAATATATTTAATTGGATATTAAATTGTTATTAGTACAAAGGGTATGGTTGTTAATAAGCACAACGTTTATCAAACCTTGGGGGCAATAAAGAGAGTGCCACGCATAACTGAATAATTAGCTTCTTTTTAGCTAGTGTTAAGAATCAAATGTTATTCAGAAGTCAGAAAAAAATGTTGAAAATAAGCATTCATTCACCGCTGCCATACTGTAACGTTGCATAATTTTGAGATTTTATTTATTTATCTATATCATATCATAAAAAATATATTTCAGTATTTTTTTCGAACCTACAATGACATGAAGGCTTAGTTCAAGCCTTCCAGTTTGGAAATCGCTGGCACAGGATTAAATCAAGGTTTTAGAAAATTACTGTCGTCTAGTGTTTTATTTGTATAATAACTTTGACGATTGTCCAATGGTCGTAAAACATCATAATTGATACAAGTAGTATTTGTGCATGTGCTATATAGTGGTATATACCCAAACCAACCAGGGGAGCTTTGCTTATTTACAGTAGCGTCCTGTGTTAGATAACAAAACAAATAAGTATATTTCACTAAAATATTGAGAATACCAATTTTTAAAATAAAATCAAAATTATTATTGTTATCTTATTTTTCTGTCATGATATAATCCAACCGCCTATCTGTACTGCTTAAAAACATGTCAATTACTTTTTTGTTAAATTTAAGTATTTTGCTCATAACATTCTTCTCTATCGATAATATTGATTAATAATTTTTCATGATTCATTGTATTTTCATTTTACTGAGAAGTTTTTACTATTTGTATTGCTGAAAGAAAACATCGTCATCGGAACAAGTCAATCGGCATTGTAATAATAATGAACCAATTTTGTTATTTCTTCAAAAACATCGCATGATTAACTAAGGAAATCATTTTATATTACAGAATATGTGTACCACCACTGATTATACCTACGAGTAAATACGGTTTGGTGATATTCTGCCTAGCTTCCGCCCTTTTACAAAATCAAAACAATGAACGCATCGTCATAAAAACTAAAATGTGATTTATTGTTTCGTGCGCTTTTACTTGTCAGTCGAACTCATAAAAATTTACTCTTTCGAATGTTTTTTTTAGAAAAATATATACTTGTAAGACAATATCTTTTGAAAAGGAATTATTACGAATTGCAAATGAACACGTATGACCCTAACAAAAAGAAAAGGATAACAATGACTATCATTTACTCGTTTTTTTCCACAAATTTCTCGGAACAAGTTTTACTAACCAAAGAGAGTTCGGCAAAACCTTTTGATGAAATTAAAATAAACTAGTGACTCAATATATAAGTATAGTGTCTTTTAAATTATTATAAGAAAAACAACAATTATTTTTTTGTTAATAGTAATTGATCAAAATCAAAATTATTAAGAATAATATTTAAAGAGGCAAAAGAATAATCCATTTAAAAACAGGCATACACAGAATTGAAAACAAAGAAATTGGAGATTTATCATTGTGTATTTTTATAATGATACACATGCTACCCTTGTTCGCCATTCATTCAAGATTAATACGGATGTCTTCTAAATGTGGTCAGTCATATTTTCAATACGAGCTATAGTGTAACTAGGGGCGAATTTATTAGACAATGTGAGATACATTTCGTCATTTGATAAAGTTAATTTTCTTCCTGAAAAGACATAGATGTCTATAATTTGAATACCTACGTGACAATTGATATTATTTAGCAATGCGTAAATGCATATTTCCCCTTTAAAATATGCGTTTAATTTAGTGCGAAATTAAACTAAATAAAAACTATTTTTTTCAAAAAAATCAATAAACTTAACTTAAAATATAGAATTTATAAAAACGCGGTTAACCGTGGGAAATAAACCGGTTTTCGGTTTTTTTCAAAACAGGCGAAAAACCGGGTAACCGGTTTCGGTTTAAACCGGTTTGGAAGCCCTAATTTAGATGCTATGAAAGATTTTGATTTATAATTACTTAATACGATCAGACAATAGTCTCGTGGCAAAAATAGAGTCTCCTTTAAACAATAAACAATGTATCCACTGCTGAAATGCACTACACTCACATTATTGTAGAAGAACGAAGGCAGTGTTAATAAAATATAACGTTCCGTCTGGAATAGGTTAAACTTCGTCAGGCCATTCGTTGCTCAAGCACGTTCAAAAATTTAGCGTCTGTTGAAAAAGCTCCGTTGAAAGCAAAAAATTCAAAAAAGCTTTTGAAACAGCTAGCGGGGAGTAATTTTTAAGAAGTCACGTGACGTTGGAGGTAATAATTATTATACTGAATAAAGAAAGCCTCTCTGCTGGAGGGGCTTCGTCGTAAAAAAAAAGGTAGGATTGTCTTTCTTGAATGTAAATTGTATGTATATATTTAAGTTTAGGGCAATTATTTTTTAAATTCTGTGGTTTGCATTCTTTTCAATAATAAATAAACGCATACTGAAATCTGAGATAATTACACTATATAAAACATTCAAGTATTACACACATCATTATATTGAATGCAAAATATTTAAAAATCATACATCTGCAGTCAGTGGCTGATTACCATATCTGCGAATGTGGCCCGGGGCCTATCATGCGCTTAATCCGCCACTTTCTGTAGTTAATAAACATCGGCTAACAAATTCAATAGCAGTGCTCCGCAACCGCTGTGTCGTGAAACGATGGTAGGTGCATTGTGACTAGGGTTTCTCTCTCGGCATCAGGGTTGCCAGGTGTCCCGGATTGGCCGGGATCGTTCCGGAATTGAAAGCGCTGTCCCGTATCCCAGATGAGTACTAAATTGTCCCGGAAATTTAGAGCGAATTGAGAATTTCAAATTCCTCCGTGAGCTAAAAAACGAGTTTCGGTGATAATCTGGGGAAAAAGTATAGCGAATTGAGGATTTCAAAATCCTCGTTGAGCTAAAAAAAAACGAGTTTTGGAGATAATCTGGGGAAAATGTAGGGTAAGGGATTGAAAATTAATCAATCCCGAAATCCCGGAAAATGCTGGTATTTTGGGCAATTCGGTAAATTCCTGGGTTTTTGGATTCGAAAGTCAGCAAATCGGACAAATGTCCCGGATTCACTTGAAGAGAAATCTGGCAACCCTACTCGGCATCCGGAATTCCAATGAGCCAGCGAGCACTACCAGATGATTACCAACTATGATTTTTTAGGCCTCACATTAAATCTGAATGGGCCGTAGGTTGAGTATCGCTCTTAGACCAATGAAAAATAAATGTTACGTGCCTAACTGGGAGTATCCTGTAAAACGATTTCCAGGAATATCGTAGGCAGTTAGTTACCTAAGAGCCAAGACCATAGCCAGAGTAAGATCGTGAAAATCAGAGACCAGATAAAGCAATCAAAAAAGAAAATAAAACCTCCCCGTGAGAGGCCAAAGGTATTAAATAAAATTTGCATGCAATAAAAGTATTCATCATAAAATAGTTTTGTCCAATTACATATTCAAATATGTTTGATGGGTCTACGCCTGCAGCAATTGTGGACCGGCTGTGATAGCACGCGACATAGTATTTTATTACTTGACTATGACAAAATAACAAAACAGCAACAATGTTGATGACGGTCAAATATAAACATGGCCGGTGAATTTCAATTCGAGGTAATTGCGAACATATATATATATATATTTAAACTACAATGTCAATGTTGAATTAACCCTCCAGAGACGAGAGCTTTTTTTCGATAAAAAAATATTTTTTAAGCTATATTGAAGTCACGGATAACTTTTATTCTTAACCAAAATTAAAAAAAAAAAAAGTTAAGTAGTTGTATAGAAACTCCGCATGACTATTTGGTCATGCTCATCCTTTTATTACCGTGTAATATTGTGTACTAAACGTGAAATTTTTAAAAATATTTACAATTTAACCTCTTTAGATCAACATAATTTCAATACAAATATATTAGCAAAAGAACTGTAAATAATTTGTTAATAACAGTTTTAAAAAGTCTATTAAAAAAAACGGAAATTCAAAAAATCGCATGATCTATTGGGTTCGGTGATTCTACCGAACATTACTTTTCCGAACACGAACACTCCGAACGGGAATAGTCCGAACACGAACACTCCGGCCAAGAATACACCGAACACCGATTCTTTCGGACTCGGAATCTTCCGCACACAGAACCTTCCGGATATAGAATACTTCGCACACCGAATACTCCGAACATTTAAATATTTTTATTAGAAAAATCATTGTTTTATTGTAACGTGGAATGTTTTATGGCAATTATGCCAAATATTTTTCATAATGAAAACAAGAAACGTATTTAATTTTCATGTATATAAGCAGTTTAAAATTTTATTCGTATTTTAACTTATTAATTTTGAAAATTGCGTTTTATTATAATTGTGCTGATATTTTTGATTATATTGAAAGGAAATACCATGCATATAAACATTTAAAATTGCAAATTGATATTAACAGTACTTTAAACATAATTTTATTATCTTATTGATACACATATTTTACATTCACTTGACAAATGCAAAAATGTGTACATGAAATTTTAAACATATTATGTGTTTGTAATTTTTTTATTGCAATGACTTCAGTAAATAATTTTAGCAATTATTATTATTGAAAGAAATGAAAGTATAGTTGAAGTTATTCTTAGATCTGTTAATATTATATTCCCCCCTCCCACCCATCCTATCTTATGAACGGGGCGTATCGAGAGCGATTACGTTACCACGAGTCCTGTCCTAGTCCTATCCTTCTATTCCTACTCTCTTTGGAAAAAGAGTTTGAGTAACAAGCAGTTCTCGTTGAAACATTTATGTTGAGATAAACTGATGGCCATAGACTAGTATACTTAGGAATGTGACTTTTTCTTTGAATTT